>OZ025301.1:42636116-42657938 GCA_964019185.1 Maratus speculifer
GTAAAGAAATAAATAAAATACAAAAAAGTAAATCCGTCTTAGCAGAAATGAATATAGTAAAGATGAGCCCTTTGCGATTAATAATAATTAATAATAATAATAATAATGAAATCAATTTTCTGTTATCATTTATCAGGGTTCGCACAGTTTTACCACTGAATTTTAAGAATATTTTCGAAGTGTTTCACTGCAGAAAAATATCATAAAATCTGTGAATGAAAGCGGGGATTAACAATGTTGTGATTTAAAAATTAAATGTAAATTTTCTTATTATTAATAGTGGTGCCAAAGTCCTTGGAAATTCCAAGGAGTGTGCGAACCTTGTTTATACGTAAAATTTTCAATTACGTTTTTATGAAATGTTTGTTGTTGAATTTATATTTTCAATGTTTAATTTTTTATCTTTTCAATCCTATATAATTTTAAAATACTAATGTTATAGCTAGAGTGCTTAAAAATTGTCAATGATTTTGGTTCGGTTCATAATATATTTGTATTTTTTATGTATTTTCAACCAATTATAAAAAAATAAGTTGCTTAGCCCTTAAACGTTTGTTTTTTTTTGCGGGGGGGGGGGGAGGGGATTTGATAAAAGACGATATTAAAATATTCGTAATATTAAAATATGAAGTATTTTTTTCTTTTCTTTTTTTTTTTTTTTTTTAACAAAATTGCATAACGAAAAATTTCAAAAGAAAAACAGTCATTTTTATGTGTTCTTTTCTTTCTGAAAATATTTTCTTCTTCAAAATTCAATGTTTTCTGTGTTCGAAATATAAAATTTAACGTTCCTTGCATTTTTTAATAATTTTAATGAATTTCATAACAGTCTACGTCGGAACGAAGAAGAAACAGGTTCTTTTCGGAATTTTAAATTTAATAACGATTAAATATTTTTTCATAATTTTAAATTTAATATTTGAAAATTTTCAATCATAATTTTAAACAAACTTTAATTTTGAATATATATTATAAATCATATCATTTTTTAAAATTATTTTTAATTCATGTTTAATAATTTAAATTTAATTTTTTTTTATAATGTTAATTTAAATATAAATTAAATATTTTTTTAATTTTAAATTTTATCATTAAATAATTAAAAAAGTTATCATAATATTAATTTTTGAATAAATAATTTAAAAAAAAATAATAAATTTAAATTTAATTTATAAAATTTTTAATCTATAATAATTATTATTTAATACTTTTTTCAAATTGTTAAATCAAATAGTAATTAAACATGTTCTTCTTTTAAAAATTTTAAATTAAATGGCCATTAAATATTTTCTTTTCAGAATTTCAAATTTAATAACTACATTATTTTTATCGTTATTTTAAAGTAACTTTTAATTTCGAATAAATATGAATGCAAACATTATTTTAATTAATTTTAATTAAAATTAGGTATCACAGATTGGGCACAGTGTTCCGGAAAGGGTTAAAAGTCGCCTCCCTTTCTTTTTTCCTTATGTCGCGTGAAATATTCAACAAACCTATATATATATATATATATATATATATATATATATATATATATGTGTGTGTATGTATATGTATATATGTATGTATGTATATGTATATATAATACCATTAAAAGTAGACAAGATTCACCAATGGATTTTATCAATAAAACTATAAACCATAAACGAAGAATTAGAATTGAATTGAATTATAATAATAAAAAAAATAGTGTAACGAGTAAATCAGAATAAATAAATAAATAAAATGAATGCAAATGTAATTTGAACCCCCAAAGCAGAATTATCAGGCCCCAAATGCTCTGGAACTACAAATGAAGTGTGCGGTTTCATCCACGTATTAGCCATGAAATAGCAAAATAATACGTATTTGGGGCTACCAGCACACAAAAACCAAATTATTAAACAATGAACAGAGTTATTTTACAAAAAGGAGTTGAAAGTAAGTAAAAGTAATAGTTATCCATAACAAACAAAAAAGATAAAGCTGAATGGAAATATAATTGAACCGGAGAAAAATAATTAATAATCGATATTAACATAAAATTAAATTAATAAAATAATTAAAATTAGAATTAAGTGATAACATTCATATTAACATATAGCTTAAAATACCATTTTGTTACTTTAATCAGTAACATTTATTGTGACTTTACATGGTAGAAACTCATTATCTTAATATAGGATAAAAAAAAATTTTAAAAAAATTTTAAAAATTAAAATTAAAATTAAAAAAATAAAATAAAGTAAAATAAAATAAATAAATATTTAAAAAAATTAATAATAATAGTAATAATATTATTAATATTAATACCAAAAATTATATCAATAACATTAAAATTAATTTGACAATTAAAATATAGCTATTTAACTATAGATATAACTAGACAAATATCTATATATATCTATATATATATATATATATATATATATAACCCAGATTTAACTTTTTCAGAAACTGTTGCACATTTTTGAAATCACTTAATTTTAATTCCCGATTGCTTGTAGAACTCGGGATGATGCCATTGGATTCTAATGCCATTCAATGGCATCAGAATTGTGGTATATATTTCCCGCTGAATATGTACGTAAAATATAGTTCTTTTCATATTTCCGAATAAATTTATTGATAAATTCCGATGATACTCTTTTATTTAAGCATGTCAACTTTGAAAATGCTTTTGAAAGGGTTAAACAAAAAATACGTCATGCATGAATGATATTTGCAAGAGTTCAGTATCTAAAAGTATACTTCTAGACAATCTAGAAGGATACTTTTAAACATTATACCAACCACAAAATCTACGCATCAATAAAAAGAATATGCGCATTAGATGCTAGTTTGCATAAGTTGCTCATACCATGCATACTGACATTAAATGAACGAGGAGATCTTACTACCCAAATGGGCGCTCACTCGTCTATGGAAATTATTGATTAACGCGACGACATTATTACAAATACATACAGTAGAACCCCGCAAATTCGGACCCCGTAAATCCGGATCTCCGGATAATCCGGATCGATTTTTTTTTCAAGTTTGAGAAGTGGTCGGCAAATTTATAAAATTTTACTCAGAGCATTGCAAAAAGGAAAGTAAAATATTCTTTATAGACACACTGACTGATAATGGATTCCATTCCAATCTTTGTCAGCCAGTCCATAGGTCTCTTGGGACTGTTTCTTGTCTTCGTGCTCTTTTACAATTCACTTGCGGAAAATCGAAATAGAAGGAGGAATAAACGAGAATGTGAAAGAGAAATTACATCGGAAGATTTGGACAGCTTGTTTTAAAAAAAAGGATGGTTGCTCAGATATTGATATGAGCGACATAAGCAATTGACTGGAAGTAGAAAATAATGAAGAGTATGCCTCGCTTACAGATGATTTAATAATCGCTTTGTGCAGAATTGAGGAAAATGAAGATGATGCAGAAGAAAACCATAATCAATGATGACCAACCAGAAGTTATAAACTATAATGAAGCAAATTCCCATTTTGAACAATTAATGATTCATTTTGAACGTCCTGTGGAGACTACATCCAACGAACTACTTATGCTGAAGGGAATGTGTGACCATGCGGCCCGCAAAACTGGCACAACAGAATATGAAAAAATTTATAATCACAACGTAAACATTTATACTGTCTGTAAATATTGAATATGTTCAGTATAAAGGGGATTTTCTGCGAATATGTTTTATTTTATTTCATTTGTTCAGATTCTCCGGATAATCCGGATTTTCGACAATCCGGATTGGTCCTGGTCCCAATTAATCCGAATTATCGGGGTTCTACTGTACTTTAATACCCTTATATAAAACAAAATAAACTTAGTGGTGTGAATGCATTAAATATTTAAAATTGGTTTTCTACTTGTTTAAACATAATAGTGTGCAATAGTATTTTACTTTGTTCCCGTAATGGAGATATTTGTGTCTATTTCAATTTTACAAACATGATAAAACACTATAAGTTCACTTTGTTTACTGGCGTTTATTTTAATTTGAAAATTGTTAATATAATTTTGTTTTAGCTCCCAGAGTTAAACTAACATCATTTGGTTAGAGTGTGCTTTACGTTTATGAGAACAACATATGAAAGTTTCTAAATGACTCTAAGAAAAATGCTAAACCCTATACAATAGCGTAAATATAAAATCACAGCATAAAAATATGCTGGACATTATAACATACGCATTTGAAATCAGCAAACAAAAATAGTTTTAAATAGCCACATTTATAATTTGCATTTTACCACATTTATTTTTTTCTTTTGCTAAAGTTATAAGTAGATTTGAATATAATTTATGAATTCCAGATTTTGTCTAAAAAAAATTTTGTGTCAAATAATGACATAGGAGGAATTGGGGCACATTGATACAGCTTTTTTCTAAGAATATTTTAAGTGTCCAGAAAGCAGACATTTCAAGTTATTTTTCCATTTGGTGTCAGCAAAACTTGTGTAGTGTGTTATAAAAATGTACAATCGTTGTTTTATATATTATTTTTGCATGTAATTAAAAAAAAGGCATTTGTATCAATGTGCCCCATCCCCGGGGCAGATTGATACACCTCATAGAGCACTTTGATACATCTGGGAAAAATGGAGCCAAATAACACCAATGCATATTTTTCATAGAAAAATGATTAGCAAACCATTTTTTATTTATTTATAGAAATTGAAATCACCCACAATTTATTTATACGCAATATTAAAGCAATCAAAATGAAATGTATAATGACCTAATGTTCTGGCTGTTCCTTGTCTGATTGTTGGCTATGGTAACTTTGTCATGTCTGGCACTTCAACCCCAGCATTATCATCTTTCTTATGAAAGATAAAAAAAAAATACCAGGTTTTCTGTTTATAAATCGGTTTATAAACAGAAAAAAAAATATTATGTTAAAAGTTATGTTTATAACATAATTATCCTGTGCTGTTCTGCAGTTTGATTCTCTTACTCAACATTTTTCATGTTAAAAATACTTTTTTCTCTGGAGAATCGATATAAATTTGAAATTTCCCAGGTTGACGTCCTTTTCTTTTGTTAGTTCTACTAGCACTAGGTGTTGGTTAAGTTCATGCATCTTCTGTTTGCAAAAATACTATAAAATGTTCTAATATAAAGAAATTAGAGCTTTTTTACTTCAATAAAATCTAATATTAGAATTTTTTGGAGAAAAATGGTTGGATTAAGGTGTCTATGAAAAAAAAAATAATAAAAGGTAATGAAAAAATGAACTAGAAAAGGATTTAGGTTGTATCAATGTGCTCTGAGATAGACTGCATCATTGTGCACCGTGCAACCATTTTCAATAAAATGAGTTTCAAATCCAACACTTCATAATTTATCTAACAATAAAGAATGAGGAACTGATAAAGCCAGGGACAGTAAATTTTTCGGTTGAAAATACTGGAACAGTTGTATAATACCATTTCAATTGTACAAATCAAATTTACTTTTGACCTACAAAAACAACAAATCATCCGTCCCGTTTCATCAAACCACTGAATCATTCCAATACTTTCTGTATGTAGTTGAGTGCACTAGCATCACCTTTCGGAACTGTTGTGAAACTTCTTGTAATGTCACTGTGAACAGTAGAGGGGGTGTATCAATGTGCCCCATGTATCAGTGTGCCTCAGTTCCCCCTACAAATTTCCGTCACATTTTATTTTATTCTAAATAACAGTAGATTCTGAATCCATTCCTCATACATGATTCCTTCCCTGTCCACACATAATTTAATGCTTTACTAACTCAGCGCACTGTTCAATGCTGACAGAAATCCTTGCCATTTTCGTATGTGTAGCCACATGAGTGGGTGGTAATTATGAAATTCTACTGTTTAATTCGATGCAGAATTTTAGAATATTCATTCATCAAGTTGGTAGTGCAAAACATTGTGAACAATTTGAAGGGTTCCTGTTTAAAATCAACTTTATGGCGTGTCAAGGCAATTTTTTTTTTTTTTGTTTTTTGTTTTTTTTTTTTTAATGCAGTAATACTTATTATTCAACTTACGGTCCATGAAGCAAAATTATTTCTACTTGACTTTGTTGTCTTATTTTTGCTATAGAAATGTATACATTTCTCAGTCGTCAACGCTTACCAAACATTAGTGCAAATTAATTAAATTTACACCACATTTTTAAAAATTAAAAAAATTTTCATCGGGAAAAAAGAATCATTTGAGAAAGCTTCTTAATTTTATTTTCTTCAGCGAGGAAATTCAGCATTATTATTAATATATTACACTTATACACTATAATATTACACTTAAATAAATGTCGGGCAAAAAAATTTCATCCGGAAAAAAGAATCATTTGAGAAAGCTTCTTAATTTTATTTTCTTCAACGAGGAAATTCAGCATTATTATTAATATATTACACTTATACAATATAATATTACACTTAAATTACACTTACTATAATATTACACTTATATAATATTACACTTAAGAATGTTATACTTATTATATATCTAATGTGCTTTTTAGGATTTAACATTAAATTCTAAAAAGCGCTAAAAGTCGCGGAGGAAAAAAAATTGTGGCAAAAACTATTTACATCACTCAAAAACAGGTCTTTCTATGAAAAACAGCTAATTTTAATTTGTGGAGATCATATAGGCCCCACCCAACAGAAATAACTGCAGAATAGAAGAGGACTTAACCGCTTAACCCTTTAACGATCATAGCATTTTCATTGCTAAGATATCGAAATAAATGAATGACACCGGTAATTAAGAACAAATATGTTTTTAAATAAGAAAACGTGATATTTCACATACAAAATAAAAGCGATATTTTTAGATAAAAATACCGGCGCCAGTGTTGCGTATCGGAATTAAAATTTTGTGGTTTCGTGGCGAAACCAATGAACGTTAAAGGGTTAACTAATCAATATTTTGGAAGAAACCTTTGAAATAATGCTTATTTTTTCATGCCTTTCGCAGAATTTTCAAGCTTTTACCATGAGTTTTTCAAATCAGAAACTTTTGCATAATATTATCAAATAAAAAGGTCAGATTAAATAAAGCAAAATTACAATAAAAAATTACTGGTGAGAATAATAAATCCTGATTGGCGTATGGACAAATCATTGAAATGGGTAAAGGTTGGTAATAAAATTTAAGAAAATATAGTCAAAATAAGTAAAATTTAAACTAGAAATGCAAAAAAGAATTAGGGAAGGAAAGTTATATAAAGCACTTGTTTACATGATGATGGTTAGACGGAGTTTAGTAAAAGGAGGCACAAAAAGATAAAAGGAAAGCCTTCATTGAACAGTAGAAATCAATATAAATTTAGAAACTGTGTTAAAAACCCCTGAACAGATGAAATTTCATTTACATACTTTGCTGCAATACATCTACATAAAAAATCATTGTGGCAGATTTCTTTAACATATACAACAGATATTATTTTTTCAAGTTTGTATCAGGAGAATGTAAAAATTTAGGAACGTTTCGAGTCCTAAAACACTGATTTATAATGCTTGTACAGAAAAATAATGCATCATAATCTATAGAAAATAAAATGAAAATTTTTAATTTTTAGATACATTTTTTGTACCAGTGACAATAATCGAAAAAATTTCGATTCGCTCCAATGAAAGAAAAAGAGTTTTGGTATCGGAAGTCGGATTGACTATTTACTGCAATGCTTTGGTTATCAGAATTCCCAAACAGTAATTTTCGCTTTATTTCATCACTGAATACCTGTTATTGGATAAAGTTGAGGTCACTATTTCGAAGTTTTCTTAAGTATTCTGATGAAAAAAAATCTGTTAAATAGTTACATTATTCGGAAATTCATTAGATTATCTTCATGACGCAATGAGATCTAAAATGTTTGGTGCTGCCATCTTTGGAGAATTAAAGGAGCATAAAAAATCTATCGATAGATACATCAATTAATTTATGTATGTATCCTTCGTTTCTTTTTTGGGTTCAACTTCAACAAAATTAATATTGCATAAGCGATATTATATGCGCAATATCAATATTAACCTTTTTTTAAAAGCATGTTTCATAAATACATTTGAAAAATGCTGTTTAGAAAAGTCAGTTTATAATCAAAGTCAGATCTTCGTGAGAAAAAATGGTAATGAATCAAATTTAGAATTAGTTTTCAACAATCTGATTTATATCTTCAAATCAGTCAATAATAATTAAAGGAAAAAGAGAGAGACAATGTTTTTAATCACAAAATGACTATCATTAGGAAAACGGAAGATTACTTGGGGGAAATTTTGAATAAATGAATTCGCCGTGTTCACTCTGGTTAAAAAACTCCTGTATTACATTAAGGCTGCGTGCATATTGAAATACTCTTCCCTTCAGCCCACCAATGGCTGACAGGTTTTAGACCTTTCAACTGGTAGGCGGCAGGTGCTGGGTTCGAATCCAATCTCGGCCGTCGGCCTAACCGTTCGGAGTTGTCGTGGTTTTCTTCAAACCTTGCGTGAATACGGGTTAGGTTCCCTTAGAAAGACCCCCACGAAGGGCACTCCCCCCCAGGGCCTATACTTCTAGTGTAGGTAATTGGCCGATACTAAATAACAAAAACCAAACTGTACCCTTCATCTGAATATAATAGCACGGAGAAGAATGAACAAATGAATTGGAAAATAAGCAGATCAACCCTGCATGACAGAAAAGACCCCTTTTGCCAGACAACCGTCCCTTTCCTACGAAACCGGGTAAAGATTTAAGAGATAATAAAATAATTAAAAATAAAGCACAGTGTCGTCGCGGCAAACGAGCCAACGGCAAATCGCAAAAAGTAGTCAGGTCTCATTGGGCCTTAAATCTGCCAAATGGTGTTTGGTGCTGCCATCTACTGGAATTTTAACGAACGTTAAAATATTATCAATCCATAAATCATTATTTATATATTTTTCTTTTCCCCCTTTAACTCCCTTTTCAAATTCATATTGCCTAACAAATATCATAGAAAAAATGTTTTGAGAATTTCAGAAAATTTTATCGATAAATATACTTTTGAAATGCAGTACAGAAAAAGTCAGTTTGTTAACGAAAGACACCGAGAGAGAGAGAAAAAAAACTTTCTAATGACTAAAATTATGAACTAATTTAGAACATGACTTATTGTAGAGATATTTTAAATAATAAAGAAAGAAAAATTATCATTAATAAGTGTTCTAGTTTAAAATTTGGTAAACGTATTACTTTCCGCCAAACAGTTAAATAATTGTGGTGCTGCCATCTATTGTCAATATACTCGATTAAAACTGATTATTTTGTCTAAAGTACAGACTTTTTTTTCAAACTTTTTCTCTTTCTTTCGATGTAACTCTTCAGTCATTTTACACTATATGGCCAAAGATGACCGGCCACTTGCGATTTTGGACATTTTATTAAATACTAGCGCACCCGACAGACGTTGTCCTGTCACCGACAGACGTTGTCCTTCTTGGCACCGACTCCAGAAAATCAAATAAATGTACGTAAATATGGTAATACACAGAATAAACACTTCGCTCTTAATTTAATTTCTTATTACAATTATGTAAGGAAATTATTTTTTACTCTTCATTAGTTTTTGAAGTAGGTTCAATTTTTGATAGAAAAGTATATTTTTCTCATTTTAGTTAAAAGTTAACGATTGTCTGAAGTCGGTTAATCAAAATTATAATACAGGAAATATTATTGTAAAGCATACACGTTTGTCAGCAGTGGGGTTCGAACACGCGATCTCTTTCTTCAAGAAGCTGAGCTTAAATCTGGTGCCTTAGACCGCTCCGACATTCCGTCCGCACTCCATTCACCGAACTTATTCAACATTTTTAATTAGCGAAAAATCACTAACTATTAGTTTTTGCCTAATTACAAAAAAAGTACTGAATCAAATTCGATGAAATGTGAATCTAAACCATTCTCAAATTCACTGGAACACACACACAAAATTTCATTAAAATCGGTCCAGTCGTTTAGGAGGAGTTCAGTGACATACACACGCGCAGAAGATTTTTATATATAAAGATAAGCATTGAAAATTTGAGGTTTTTGCACCGAAGACATCGCCAAATTAGGAAAATGTGAATTATCTCACGAACTACTGGACTTAAACAAATTTGCTTAGTACCGTTCGATTCAGAATGAAAAAATGCACTAAGATATGTTATCAGTTGAAAAATAACTACAAAAGCCGATTTTTAAGGATTTTTTTAAAGTTCGTTCTTTTTTCTGCTCATCGTAGGGGTGGAATTTTCGAAAATCCATTTTTAGAGGCACTCGATGTTATAAGAAGTATTTTTACCCCAATTTTCAAGATTTTTAGATCGGTAGATTTTTTTGTGCTATGATTAATACGAAATACTTACTTTCTTTAACATATATAGCACTTTTAATTAGTGAAAAATCACTAACTATTAGTTTTTGCCTAATTACTAAAAAAGTACTGAATCAATTTCGACGAAATGTGAATCTAAACTATTCTCGAATCTACTGGAACGCGCACACAAAATTTCATCAAAATTGGTAAAGTCGTTTAGGAGGAGTTCAATTACATACACACGCACAGAAGATTTTTATATATAAAGATTTAGAAAAATTCATGAGGAAATGTCCTGAAACTCTAAGTGTGCAAACATAATAGTGCAGGTCACACATTTCTGTGAAGATTTTTTTCCCGAATGTCTATAAGGGATCTTCAACAAGTTCAGGAAAACGAATATCTTTTGGATAACCCTGTCAAAAGTAATGTAGCAAAAGTGCTCAAAATGTAGATTATGATTAAATGGCTTATTTTAATGTACTGTATTTATTTTTATGTGGATATCATGAATACTCGTAGAGAAATTAAGGTTTTTATAAAAACAGTCCTAAATTTTTCAAAGTTTTTTGCTTATTATTTGCAGCGTTCTTAATATAAAAAAATGTTCTTTTCTGAAAATATGACAAATAACATTGTACACAATACCCTGTCATCAGAATTTAAAAATAATAAAAATTGTATGAAAAATGAGTATGTTTACTAAATAATTTTTCATTGCGCATGCGTCAACGATATGAATATTTCATTTGCATATTGTGTTATCTAAATGTATAGAGCAACTTCTATAAAAGTTTCAAAAACATAGCTTGAAAATTCTGAAAGTGATCGTCTATGGAATCAACTAAAAATCCGTTATTCCTAAAATAAAGCAAAAAAATCAGGGGTTTTATCCAAATATAGTAGCACGTGCCATATTGTGTACTCTATATTGTCATTAATCAATGGACATATGGATTCAACCCCTCATCTTTTTGCCACAGTTTGGGAACAGCGGATTTTGAGCTGATTGTATAGGCGATCATTTTCAGAATTTTCAAGTATTTTTTTGAAATATTTAAGGAATTTGCTCTATACATTTAGTTAACACAATATGCAAATGAAATTTTGATAGCGTTTACGCATGCACAATGAAAAATTATTTAGTAAACATGCTCATTTTTTATACAATTTTTATTATTTTTTAATTCTGATGACTATTGAATGATGAATATTGTGGACAATGTTGTTCATCATATTTTCAGAAAAGAACATTATTTTATATTAAGAATTCTGCAAATTATAAGCAAAAACTTTGAAAATTTTGGGACTGTTTTTATAAAATAAAGTTCTCTACGAGTATACATGCTATCTACATAAAAATGAACACAGTATATCACAATAAACCACTTAATCATAATCTATAGTTATAGCGCTTTTGCTACATTAGTTTTGACAGGGTTATCCAAAAGTTATTCGTCCTTTTTCAATTCGTGGACGGTCCCCTGTAGAGTTTCTGCAAAAAAATCTTTACGGATACGTATGACCTGTACTATTATATTTACACCCTTAAAGTTTCAGGATATTTCCACAAGTATTTTTCTAGATATTTAACAAAATCGCAAGTGGACGGTCATTTTTGGCCATATAATGTGTACACACACACAGAGATAGATATGTATATAAATATAAATACATATATATATATTAGATTTTTTTTTATTTTACAATAAAACTGTTTAGTTTGTCTTCTAAAAATAGGCGTAACATTTAGATGAGGAAGAGTCTTAATCTTTAAAATCGTTTTAAAGAAAACGTTTTCAAATTATTCTGCCCTCTAACGATTTATGTACAATCGTCTAAGTAATTGCACGCCCATCATGCTCATATATCCCTGCCCTCTTTGTTGCTGGATTACAAATTTCAAATCTTAAAATACTTTTAACTGTCTCGATTGTTTGTTTTTTCGTCACTGCAAGTGAATAATCAAATCATAGCCAGATGCAAAAGCATGACTTTGAACTTCAATAATATTGAATATAGTTTTACATTTTAATTCAATATATATTTATATATATATATATATATATATACATATATATATATATGTATATGTATATATATATATGTATGTATATATATATATATATATATATATATATATATATATATATATATATATATATATATATATATATATATGTATATACAGGGTGATTCAAAAAAGATGGGCAAAATTTTAAGAGGTGATAGTACACATCAAGACAAACAATATTTAAATAGGAAACCAAGGGTCCCAAAGTCTTCCGAAGGAGATAGGCGCCATTAAAGTTTAGGGTCCAAAAATTCAAATGATTATGAAAAACAGAAAAATTGGTCGATTCGTTTGCGGTTTTCACTAAAATTATTCTTTATGTCAGTATTGTCTTGAAAATAAATTATAAAGATAAATTTCAAAAAATGATGATAGAGGGCGCTTTAGACTTTGGAGCAACGAACAACTATTTTTTACCGTTACTTTTTGCGTCCCACTAATTTTTTTTAGAGGCTTTGACATAAATTTAAATTTTGATCTCAAAATCTGTTGTTAAGTAGCTGAAACTAAACTGTGTTCAATGGGAGTCGGTAGGTTCAAATTTCAAATGATTATAAAAAAAACAGAAAAAATTGGTCAATTCGTTTGCGGTTTTCTCTAAAACCATTCTTGCTTCAAAGTCTAAAGCGCCCTCTATCGGCATTTTTCGAAATTCATCTTTATAATTTATTTTCAAGACAATACTGACATAAAGAATAGTTTTCGTGAAAACTGCAAACGAATCGACGGATTTTTTCGTTTTTTATAATCATTTCAAATTTTGGATCCTAAACTTTGATGGCGCCTATCTCCTTCGGAAGACTTTGGGACCCTTGGTTTCCTATTTAAATATTGTTCGTCTTGATGTGTACTATCACCTCTTAAAATTTTGCCCATCTTTTTTTAATCATCCTGTATATATTAGTAATTAAATAATATAACTATGTAGTATTAATTACCATAAATCAAAAGATCACAGGAACACACTTCGGGGATTAAATCTTAAAGTGCCGACACCAGCAACATAAACACGTGTCTGTAAGGGCACAAAGTCACAAACCAGCAGTGTGAACAGAGAGGAGAACTTTCAAAGAAAGCGACAGGTGGTGCTAACTAGTTCATGCAAAGTTTTGTTATTTAATTGTGTTTATATTTTGTTGTGTTGTTACTATATATTTTTTTATTTATCACCAGTTTTTCAGCTATTTATATTAGTGTCCTACGCATAAAATAATCATTGCTTGCAGTTATATTTTTTTAAATGTAAGATTCCTACCCTCTGTTAATACGCAGTAATTTTAGTTAAAATGTTTTATGTATTCCTATAGAAGTCCGCACATTTTTAAATTTCTGCTTTTGGATTTGCATATACTGAACTGAATTCAAAATATGCATTCAATTTTACTTTCTTTGAAATAGTTTTTTTTTAATTATTGTTTTTAGTCCTTATAATTCTTTAATAAGTAATCTTGTGAAAAATTATCTAATAATCATAAAAACAGCATGTACTCACAGTCCCCTAATTACCTTTCTGCATTTTAAAAATTGCATGACACTATTTACGTTTCTAAAATGCATTAAAGTTCATACTTACATTAAAATACTGTATACAGTCGAACCTCTATATAACGAAACTCCATACATCGAATTTCTCCATATAACGAATTTTTAGTAAGAACGGTCACCTTTTCGCATGATTACATTAAAAACAGACTCTATATAGCGAAATATCTATCTCCATATAACGAATTTTTTCATAAATTGATCTTAATTTATTCAGTTTTAAAAAAGCTTCGAAATCATATGGAATCAATTTTCCATCACTTATTTTAGATTTATCGTTCAGTGGTAAAGGTTTTTTTTTTATAAATATTACTTCTCTCCTTATTCTTTAAATCTAACAAGTTCATCCCACCTCCCACACACCTTTCAACATCCTTCTCAAAACACAGTCAATTGAATTGTTACACATATAACAGAGGAATCAATGAGAGCACATAAGAGAGACCTTCAAATGGAGGAAAATATCAACAACAATTTTTCATTCCTTGCTAAAATTTGAAAAAATTTTTTGAGAGCGTAACAATTGTAATTTTAAAATCAAAACAACAAAAAATTACAGATTTCTTCCTCTGAAATTTATGTAAGTCTTCCTTATTTGATTTTCATTAAGCTTTCAAATAAATGTCTTTTCTCTTTTTTGAAACTGCTTAAATAAGTAAGAAATAAAATGTTAGGTTAATATATACTTTTAAACATTTCAAATTCTTAATTAAAAAGATCAAAAATAATATTTGTTCAAAATTTACACATTAAATACTATTTTTAACATCATACTCTATACATCGAATTTCTCTATATAACGAATTTTTTACTGGAACGATGGATTTCGTTATATAGAGGCTCGACTGTACCGGGTGGCCAGAAATAAAACACCCCTACTCTGACCTCCCTGGATATCGAACTACTCAGTGTAAAGGCTTGAAAATTTGTGGACATACTATTCAAAAAATGGGGAAACGGATTTCACGAAAAAAAAATTTAGTTCCAGAAATCACCGATAGGTGGCGCTGTACCACTGGACGTATGCTGAAAAGACACAAAAACACGTTTTAAACACATTTTATTTGAAAGTACCAAGCATACATGAAACAAGGACGTTATCGATGCAGGGAATGCTGCTCAATATGGTCCCCTTCCTGAAGATGTAAAATGTGAAGTCTGTGGACAGTTTGTTCAACTGCGGATCGTAACTGGTCATCTGAGATGCTTCTCACATGCAGACTGATACTCTCTTTCAAATCTGCCAAGGTTACCAGACGTTCTCGATAAACAAGGTTTTTTAAGTGTCCCCAAAGCCAAAAATCACACGGATTAAGATCCGGTGAACGAGATGGCCAAGTTGTCGGAAACGCGCGACTGATTATTCTGTCATTGGTGAAATGTTGGCGAAGAAACTGTTGCACAGGGAGTCCAATGTGCGGAGGTGCTCCATCTTGCATAAAAGTAATGGTGTCAAGGCATTGGCGCTGCTGCAAATGGGGTACAACAAATGTTTCGAGCATCCTTTTGTACCTGTTGGCCGTCACGGTACATGTCTGAAGGCCATTGGGAGTAACCTCTTCGAAAAAGAACGGTCCAAGGATGAATGTGGCTGTGAATCCACACCAGACTGTAACTTTCGGTGAGTGGAGTGGAATCTCTTGGAAGGTACGGGGGTTTGTCGTGTCCCATATGCGACAGTTATGGGTGTTCACTGTTCCACTGAGGTGGAAATGGGCCTCATCGCTCCACAGAATCTGCCACGGCCACGATGCATCCACTTCAACTCTAGCAAGAAATGTCAATGCAAAGGTCAGTCGCATCTCCCTGTCTGTGGCCAGCAATTGTTGATTAGGGCGGATTTTGTACGGGAAACAATGCACCATTTTTCTGAGTATGTTCCACACTGTGCTATAGGGAACACCCAAGTGTCGTGACACTGCACGTGCACTACTGCAGCCTAAAACATTATCCATTGACTGTTCAACAATACCGGTGGCAACATCTTCAACGACATCTGAACGAACCGGTTTGCGTCCTCGACCAGGCTGAACTCCAAGATGTCCAGTTTCCTCGAATCGAGCGATCATTCTCCTGAGAGCTTGTGGAAGCAATGGTCCCTTACGCAAATCCTTAAGTCGGCGAAACTCTCGAAGTGCTGCTGGAGCATTTCCTTTATTCTCGTAAAACAACTTCACAAGCAAAGCGCGTTCTGGCAGCGTGACAGCCATCACTAATAAGAATGACATTCCCCACCTTTTAACTTCTTTTATACCCAGAACATGGCTTCTAACCATGCTTTACGCAAATTTTTCTGGTTACAGTATGAAATTGCAGTTACAACGGGAGTTCTAGCTTCTTTACTATTTTTATTTTCCATAAGGGGCAGAAAAATTAAAAAGGAAGCATGGAAGCATTCCATTCCGCATAAACATTTTAATTTTTATTATTATTTGTGTCTTTTGATCATAGTTCCAGTTGCGCAGCGCCACCTATCGGTGATTTCAGGAACTAATTTTTTTTCGTGAAATCCGTTTCCCCATATTTTGAATAGTATGTGTACAAAATTTTGAGCCTTTACACTGAGTAGTTCGATATCCATGGAGGTCAGAGTAGGGGTGTTTTATTTCTGGCCACCTTGTATTTCCCTAACCTTTAATTTAAGCAGCATGCAGCGAGAGAGAGGGAGGAGTTAATTCATTCAAATGCAGTTATTGTCGGTAAACTATTTCAACTGAATAAAAGCATGAAGCAAAACTTTTTGGATCCTCTTGTTCAAAAGCTAGATGTACAGTGAGATAAGTTTCATAAAGTTTCCCATTTGCCACGGAAAATTGGAGCGCTCAGAAACTCATTGACTATCTTTATAAGAATCACCAAGGTGAACTTAGTGCCGTACAGGAACTATTCACCTGGTATATACTAAATTAACTTCTACAGCAGGCATGTTAAACTCGTCTACCATCGCGGGCCAGATTTAGCATTGTACACAAAGCCGCGGGCCACATTATCGAAAATAAAGAAGCAGATTAATTTTATGACTATCGTACAAAATGAAAACTGTACATTAAAAATAAAACATTGTTTTAAAAAACAAATAAGCAAACAAAAATACAGATGAAAATTTTAAAACTATTTATTGGAAAAATTAAAAACACACACCAGAAAATGTTTAAAAATATTTATTAGGAAAAATCAAATCTAGCAAAAGAATGTCAAATGCAATAAAATATAAGTTAAAGTAAAAATACAAACATGCTTAAACGCATTTTGAATATTTTAAAATGTAAATCGCAATCAAAATTATACCAAAATTTGTTATTACTTTTGTAATCCTAACATCTGTATTTTTTATGTTATAATTGCTACTTTTTATAAAATCAATCATTGATAGAACACAATTAATTACAATATAATATTATGAAATAAAAAAAAAATCATAATTGATTAAAATATATTATTAGCTATGGTTGTTGATCTGGCATAGGAGTAATTTCCTGTTTCACTTCACTTATTTTTAAATACATATCGTGTCTGCGAAAAAAAAAACTGCCCACAAAGTATAATTTTTTGCACATAAATTTTCAAGAATTATAAAGTTAAAAGACAAAATTAACCCTAGCAACCGGCCACGGGGCCGCTAAATGAGAGAAGTGGCTATTAAAAAAATATTTGTCGGTGGCTACTGATGAATACTGTCTACCAATAAATATTTGTTAATTTAATGAAAATCTTCAATTTTAGCAACACATATTGAAATTATGAATTTCATGCGATTACTGGAATTTCTGGTTACATCATTTATGCTTATAGAAATGCCCAGCATATTTTTAAATTTATTAAGCTATTCTGGACATGTTTTATTCTACCTTGAACGATTTCAAGTTGCGTGCAATTGCATCCATTCATTGTTTTTAAAAGCAGATCAATTACTTTTAATATGTTTCACAAACACACTTTTTACAACAAAGTTTCATTTTAAAATCTATTTATTTTTCGAAATTATTTCTAGATGTTAGTGGGTATTTCGAAATATTTGTGAGTAAATTTTTAGCCAACTTCAATGAAGTTTCTACATATTAAGCACAATTTTTCAGTCTTTGTTTGAGTATAAGAAATTATTTCAAATTGATTTTTATGAATTTGTGATGCTATATCATCATCAAGAAAGGATAATTTACAATGATACGTTTACTAACCTTCAAAAATGAAATTAATTAATGAATTTATGTCCAAAATGCTCACACTGTAAAAAAAAAATTCAAGAGATTACTAAAAATTTTTTAGTAAATTTGTATTTCACAGAATTTTTTAGTAATCATTACAAGCTTTTTTTTTTCAAGTGAAACAAACATTTCTTTTGTAAACTGAACAAAAGAATTTTTTGTATAACTAACTTAAAGCTCCAAAATTATTTTTAGTTAATAAAAAATTATATTTAGACTTCTGAAGAGGAGGATTTTCGGCTAAGCCGCAATAGATGGCAGCACCAAACATTTCTACCTGCTCTATTTTGACATGTTTCTAAAGGGGAGAGAAAGTCCAGAGATCATTACCCATGGTAACTGCTACGACAGGATTTTCATAATCCCTTTACTTAATGCGTACTTACATTGCATACATTCCGTGTATATTTGGTGGCGTCCAGCATCGAACCCGGATACTTTCAGCCTAGAGTTCGGAGCTATGACCACTAGGCTATCACGGCCACACCAAATGAGTTTTAGTAATAGCTATTAAAAATGTAAAAGTACTAACTCAATTCGTTGCTAGCTTTTTTCTAGTAATTCTTACTGATTCCTTGTAACCGAGTAAGATTACAAAAAAATTTTTAGTAATTACAAGGATCACTATATTTTTTTAGTAGATCGACCCCTTTTTTTTTGACAGTGCACTTTCGACTATTCTTGCAGCCAAATTATAAGAACAAGGTAATAATTTGTTGTCATTATTATTATTATTATTACTATTATTATTTTACAAGACGTCTCGCTTTTCCTTTCAAAGCTATTTATTTCTTTTGATTTTTTAGAAACTTTTAATTAGAAATTAGCTTCGAATTTTAATTGATTTTCGATGTATTTTAAATACTTAACAAATACCACGCATTACATTTGTAATGTCATAGACAATCAAAGAGAACGGTAAAATGATGTATTCGTTTCAACATAAAACACATAATAAACTATTAGAAAAAAAAACATAAAACTTTTCTAAATTTTCTGATTAAGATATGCTCTTTTTAACTTTCTTAATGATAACTTTTGCATACCCTATCTCCTGGAAACGAAATTTTAAAATAAATTAGATTTGATCATGTTTAAGACAGTATGTTTGCATCTTTTATAAATACATGCATTCTTTGTTGAATTGGTGTTGTATGCATCTCCTATGCCAAACTGTAAAACAATTTCATCCAAAATAGCAACCATTAATTTAAAAATTTAAACTTTTCTTTATTTAATTGCGGATCATTAATTTTAATGTATGTCAATATCTGTTATTAAATATAATGAAGATTAATATTCTGAAATAATGGTAGATATTTTGAATAAAAATCATTCTCCAATTTTGCAATGCTGCAATATTTGCAATGCAACAACTAAAGACTGAATCAAACATGAAAAAATGTCAAAGGCTTGATGGGCCACTGAGAAGACTAGCGTCTAGCGACAGCAGGATTCCTAATGATAGGACTTAGAGTAAAATTCGCGAAACTTGAAACATCCCTAAAGAGGGATTTTCCCCTCTTTCTTCAAATGTTTAGGGAAATCCAGAGTCTGTGGGGTTGGTTGGTTGGTTGATTTTTGACGTCCGATTATCTACGCTAGGGATATAGGACGAGGGGGGAGTGCCCTTCGTGGGGGTCTTTCTAAGGGAACCTAACCCGTATTTACGCAAGGCTCGAAGAAAACCACGAAAACTCCGAACGGTTAGGCCGACAGCCGCGATTGGGTTCGAACCCAGCACCTGCCGTCTACCAGTTGAGAGGTCCGAACCTCTCGGCCACTGGTGGGGCGAGTCTGTGGGGAAATCATCGTTAGTGGCGCCTGGCTTGGCTTTTTGAAAATGAGATAACTCGCTTTTCATTAGAATATTGTGTTTGTTTATGCGATTGCTTTAAGGATATTTTTCAAATTGTTATAGTGTAGTTGTATTGAAAAGAAAATGAATGTGAACTTTACCTGCGTAGAGTGTGGAAAAAATTATTTCACAAATAGTAATCTTTTAAGTCCCACCAGTGGCCGAGAGGGTCTGACCTCTCAACTGGTAGACGGCAGGTGCTGGGTTCGAACCCAATCGCGGCCGTCTGCCTAACCGTTCGGAGTTTTCGTGGTTTTCTTCGAACCTTGCGTAAATACGGGTTAGGTTCCCTTAGAAAGACCCCCACGAAGGGCATCCCTCCCCATAGGGCCTATATCCCATAGCGTAGATAATCGGCCGACACAAAATACAACAACAACAGTAATCTTTTAAAATATGCACGAGAAAAACATGGCCCTGACAAAAAAAAACAAAGTTTTCCAATTTAATTTTAAATTAGCATGTTCCGCTACCATGAAAATGTAGCTATTGTTTAAAAATGCCACACAATTTCAAGAATTTTTTAAAAAGACGATTATTAATGGTGTATTCGAAAAAATATTTTTCCACCCTCAACTGCTCGAAATTTTGTGATGACTCATTTTTAAAAGTAGAAACATGAAACTTGCTAAAGTGATTTTTGAAGACATGTATAATTTCGTTAGTCATTAGAATTTGATTTATGAAAAAATTACTTTCTTAGTATGCCCCTTTTTTTGTTCCCAGATCTCCCATTCAGAAAATTCGGTTCAAAATGCTCATTTTCACAGCATTGTTTTGCAATATTTTCTGCATTTCTCAAAAATTAACAAGCACAGCACATTGTGTACTTTCTAAATAGGAGATTTTTTCAGTTTGATGCATTCGAGAGCAAAACTGAATTTAAAAATAAATCAGAAATTAAGCAGTTTGGATTAGAATACACCCTTAAATCTATAAGTAATTTAAATGTTATAAAATTAATAATAATTTAAAATTAAAGTAATATTTTAAATTTGAATGTTATCTTATGAAAAAAGTACAGATATGGTTTAAAAAATAACAATATAATTACCATATAAATTCAAGCAATATTTAAATAGAGAGCATTATTAGTAAAATGCTCACTTGTTATATAATAAGTGCCTTAAACTAAAGTAAGCATTTTCATCAATTACTAAGAAAACTACTGGGACTTTTAGCTTGTTTACTATCATGGAATGCATAGTATATTTTTCTTTTATAAATTACTTAAACTAATATTAATCCTAAATTATTCCACTTAAATTTATGATTTATGTTATAAATAAAATGAAATAATAAATTAGAATGTTTAGATTATCCTACACGAAAGTGTGTTTACAGTTTGAACACCAGAATATAATAATTCTTACATAAATTCAAGAATTACTTAAATTAAGAACAATATTAACATTATTATTAATTTAAATGTCTTTGATAATTAGTTTCTTCCTTATTTGCCACGATAGTCAAAATGATATTTTAAATAACTATCAATATTAACGCTATAAATAATTTAAATGTATTTGATAATTTATTTTATTTTTATCTGCCACAATATTCAATATAATGCAATGTTTTAATTAACTGCAATTTTAGTCTTCTGTTAACAGATGGCAGCACAATGCAAAAGTCTAAAAAAGCAAATTATCCCTCTTTAGGGATAAATCCTAAGAGCAAAGATCGGCAGATTTTTTTCTAAGTCCTACCATTAGGAATCCTGCTGTCGCTAGACGCTAGTACTGAGAAGTTCTTGGCGAGCCAATTGTGGCCCGCGGGCCACGTGTTTGACATACCTGTTCTACGGTTATTTATAGAACGAGAAAACACATAATATTTTATTATAAATTAATCATT